>VZTG01004599.1:911973-929630 GCA_013397845.1 Melanocharis versteri
TCCCCCGCCGGCCAGGGCCAGCAGCGGAGTTGCCCCGCGGCGGGCGCCTGTCCCCCCGGCAGCACCCCGCGCCTCTGCCCGGCCGTCGGGAACCTCATGCTCTTCTGCGGGGAAAAAGCGAATGAGAAGACGCGGTGTTTCCTTGGAGCTCGGGGCTCGATCATATTTCAAATTACCCCCCAAAAAAGTAACCCACCCAACAGCAACAGTAACAACAAACCCTACCCTCGAGCTCTGTGTAGAAATTGCGGGCAACATGACGGATGACAAAAAGAAGGCACAATTTAATGAACAGAGGAAGCATGTCTCACCAATAAAACAAATTCTAAATAAAACCATCTGCAAGCATTAAATTTGAAACAATGCAAACTCTTCAGCTGCTTTGCCAAAAGAGGCACAACGGGGGGTAAAGAGAGGGATGGATAAATAGCCATAATTTTCCAGTTCCTTCGGTTGACAATGGACTTGTATGCAAACAGGGCTGTGGTGACAATGTGCCGGCTTGGATTCTTGGAACTACTTCTCTTTTTCTGTAGCCCTGAGAAACACCGTTTTCTGCAGACCTGAGAAATAAATTCTTTCTTGATACTCTCAACCCTGAAGTGCCTACTATACAAAGTTGGTGTAAAGAAGAGAAAAATTGAGTGAGGACAAAAAGTAAAAAAGTGTATAGCCAAAGCAAAATAGAGGCCTGCTTCTGCCATCCTTGAGCTGCTTCCACTGCTCTCACTGAGCGTTGTGGGGTGGCAGAACTTCAGGGTTAGGTCTTGATGTTATCACTTAATTTAGATTGTCTGGCAAAACAAGGAAGGTAATCAACTCAGGTTCAAAATAAGCTCTCTGCAAAAGCAGCCAGTGTGGCACTGATGATTATTTGGAAGTTCAGATGAGTATCAGTCATCAGGTCTCCAGTTTAGTTTGCTTTTTGTTCCCCATTTCTAACCTCTGGGGAGAGGATTTCTTCTCAGAGGAAAAGCGTGCGGTGTCATTTTACCCCTTCCAGTAATTGCAGATAGATGGACTTTGAGGCACTTGCACTTGCCTTGGAAAGACCATAAGCTGTCAGCACCTTCAGACTCCTCAGAAATATTAGAGATCCTAATAAAGCTGCCCTAGTTTGCAGTTTCTGTCTGTGTGCTGAAATGTATGAGAACACTCAACTGGCAGTAAGTGCAACAATGGGTTTGTAAATATGATTGATGAATGAACCAAGAGAAAAAAATAATTAAAAACCTAATAAAAATCATGTGAGTATTGCAAATGCACACTGAACGCCAGGCTAATTTGGAGTAATAGTTTAGTTGTAGCTATTGTAGTCAGAGGCTGCAAGAGGAGGCTCAAAGGGAGGCATAAAGCTTTCATTTGTAAAGAAAATTAAATATGTAAGTGCAATATAAATAACAGCTATTATGTCTTCCTGTAAACACAGGCATGCTAATTTATTGAGAGGGAGTTGCCTTGATTTAATGTGTGCCAGTTGCCTTTATGTGTTTAATAGTCAGGTGTGCTGGGGTTGTGTGGCAAGGGTTGGGTAGCGGGGAGGCTACGGGGGTGTCTTCTGTGAGAGGCTGCTGGAAGCTTCCCCTGTGTCTGACAGAGCCGACTCCAGCCAGATCCAAGACGGGCTCACTGCTGGCCGAGGCTGAGCCCATCAGCCCACTGTGGTAGCACCACTGTGGTAACACATTTAAAAAGGGGAGGAAAAACTGCAACAGCAGTTGCAGCCAGAGACAGGAATGAGAGCATATGAGAGAAACAGCTCTCCAGACACCATGGGCAGTTGAAGGAGGGGAGGAGGTGCTCCAGGTGCCAGAGCAGAGATTCCCTAGCAACCTGTGGAGAACACCATGGTGAGGCAGGGTGTGCCCCTTCAGCCCATGGTGGTCCATGGTGTAGAAATCTACTTTCACCCTCTGAAGGACCCCGAGCCAGAGCAGGTGAATGCTCAAATCAGTTTATGACCCTTTGGGAAGCCCACGCTGGAAGCAGGCTACTGGCAAGACCTGTGGACCTGTGGAGAGAAGAGCCCACACTGGAGCAGGTTTGCCAGCAGGACTTGTGACTCTGCAGGGGACCTGCACAAGAGCAGGGGTGTGAAGAACTGGATCCTGTGGGAGGGACCCCACGCAAGAGCAGGTGAAGAATGTGAGGAGTACTCCCCCTGAGAAGGAAGGAGCAGAAGAGAAAAGGTGTGATGAACTGACCACAGCCCCCATTCCCTGTGCCCCTGCACTGCTGGAGGGGAGGAGTTAGAGAACTCAGGACTAAAATTCATCTCAGAAGATGGGAGGGGTGGGGGAAGGTGTTTTAGTATTTAGTGGTTTTTTCTCATTATCCTTCTGTGATTTGATTATTCTTATTTCAACCCATAAGCTTTTAGTAGTTGTATTTTCTCTACACTGTCTGGTTGAGGAGGGGAGTGATAGAGCCTCTCTGGTGGACACCTGGTGTCCAGCCAAGGTCAACCCATCACATCAGGAGATAAAATCCCTGTGAAGAAGATGTTGTATCTTTTCTATCTATAAACAAATTATGGAAGGAAGACAGTGAAAATTTGTACTCTCTCTGCAAAAATTTTGCCTTTTGGGCTTGAAAAGGCTTCCCTTCCTCAACAAACTGCCTCCTCACTTATTAAGAAGACAGAGGATTAATTTTTTTAACGAGTACATTCAGCCCCCACTCCACCACCCACAGCAATTCTCCTCTGTCTGACAGGCTCTCAGAATAAAACTTTACAAATGGCAACATCAGTTCAGAATGACTGTCTGATTAGGTGTTGACAGAACGACTGTCTAATTAGGTGTTGATTTTCCAGTATTATACTGTCAAATCTGTTCCTCCATGAAATGCTGGATATTCTCCTGCAGAGGCAAAAACGTTCTTCTACTGACACTGAACTTTTAGCCAATGGTATAGAAAATAGTGCTTGCAAAAGTGGGTAAAAGTGAATCAAACTTGTCAAAAACCACACTTAAATGGTCTTCAGAGCTCCAAGTGCTGAGAGTTGGCAGGTACATCTGTCAGCTGCAAAATCTGACCCTTGCACCAGAAAAGTCTGGATTTATTTTGTGGAATGAGCTTACCTAAAAACACCCAGTGGCTCAGGCACAACACTGCAAAGAGGGTGGAAGTCAGGACCTGTGCTGGAGGTGGGGGATGCCTGGCTGTCTTCAACAGGGTGCCTAAGGAAAGGTAGAAAAGTGTTTGGGTTCTTCTGCAAGGTGTAGCACACAGCAGCCTTGACATTACTGAGTATTCTCTCGTTTAAGACTGTCAACATCCTACGTAACCACATCAATACCAACAGGCTGCCATCTTCTTCCAAAGCTCCAAGAAACTGGTTGCCTGGGGCCAAACTTCATCTTCCTCCAGGAAAGGTCGCTCAGTTGCAAGCAGAAAGGAAAATCCTACTGCTATAACATTTCTCCTGCACACAGAAAAGATTCAAATTTGCAGGACTGCAGTGCTGATGCTCTCATTCAGTGTGTCACTAGCCGTTAAACATCTTTTATCATTTAAAACTCTGGTAATAAGCCACACCAAAATCAGGGACATTTCTCTTCCACATTCGTAGGTTGTTGGATAGTGAAGCAGAACACACACTTTTCCCTTTGAAAATCTGAAAATGGCCCACAAAAGAAAAGGAAATTACATGACTGAGAAGGAAACTCGGCCAGAAGCCCATAGTTACAAATTACTGTAGCAGGGTGGGACAGGCTCCGAATGAGGTGCGGGGGAAGAGCTCTTTGAAGAGCACATAACTGTGCAGAGCTGCAGCTTGTGTTTTTATTTCTGCTGTACAATAGAAGCAGTGATGACCTTCACCCAGCAGTGCTGGGTGTTTTTCCTCATCATGCCATAAGAGTCTTCCTCTGTTATCGGTAGAAGAATATGAATCCTTTAGCAATGCAGTGCTTTCCTTGGAGTTACGGGTTTCCCTGGATTAAGCCTAATGAACCATTCTCCAAGCAGGCAGATGAATATTGCTGAGTTCAACTGGTAAGCAAGAAACTTCTGGGTGCAACCTTCTACCCTTTACTCCTTTCTCCAGACTTGGCAGTTGTGCCACTGCCTCAGGGGCTGAGCCTGCCCACCCCGTGGCCACAGCAGCTCTGGTGCTAACGAGAGCAGGAAAAGGCACTTTTAGGGACAGCGGGGTGGGAGGGATAAACCTGCCCAAGGTTTAGAATAGTGTATGGAGCCCTTTCGGGGAATGCTGTAGAGCTGTACAGGGAATTGAGAGTATGGTCTGATGGTAGAGATGCCATAATGCAGCAGGTAGGTAGAGCCACTCCAGCAGTCACAGTCCCTCGGGCTGCCCCCTCTGAGCTGAGTGCCCAACCCAGCAATTGCCAACATCAGCAGAAGGAGGTGGTGGTGGGACCATGCTCTCAGGGGAGAAGGGGAAAGCCAAACCTTTCCCTTGGCAGCAATGAGCCAGGGAATCAGCCTTGGCATCGGCACATCTGAGGCAGAGGTGTCTCTAGGATTTCCTGCTCTGTGGTGAGTGGGTCCTGCCATGGCCACTCAGTCCTGGCTGTGCTGACAAGGCTGTTCATAGGCCATGAGCTAAAGAAGAAAGCTGAACTTGGTTAAAAATAATCCATGAAGAAAAAGAAAGATGCTTAGTTATTGTAGTATTGATCCATGCATGTGGATTGCCTTTTACGCAGATTGGTGGCCATGCCTCGGGCTGCAGGGATAGCAGCAGGAATGAGCAGTCAAACTGTAGCCAGAAGCACAGAAATTAAATCACTTGCCCAAGACCACTCCTGAAATCTTTTGGGCTAGAGGAGGCACATACAAAGCCTTTTTCAAACACTAGTGTCTGAGAATTTGCACTGGTATGTTTTTAATGAATAACCAGAACTGCTTTTCCATATGAAATGGTCTCTCTGTAGTTGGCCCAAAGACTGGAAAGCAAGGAATGTCTCTGCTCACAAGCACTTCAAAACTCGGTGGTTTGTTTCTAGGCACCCGTCACGTGTTTTGGCAGTCCATAGGAATGTGCACTTCTGTATATCACAAGCAGCTACCCTGGCTTGAGCCAAGTAACTTGTGCTTAACTATAAAGTTGTCTTTAAGAAAGACACTGAGTTCTGATCTTCAGAAATCAAGAGATAAAGAATTTATCTTTCCCTTTGTCCTCTCCTCATTATAAACACAGACTTGGATTCTCCGTATAAATTTGGCAGCATCCACCTTCTAGGCACTGGTTCTTTTTTTGCTTTTCTTTATGCTTAGATACATTCTTGATATCTTCTCCCTGGGAAGATATTATCTATGCTGTTATCTAGTCAATTCAAAATATTTCTTTCTGAGCAAGTTAACGAATTTGTCTCTTTAAATCTCTCAACAAAAGATATTTTTATCAGTCCTTATATTGTTTTCCTGTTTTTCCTGTGAACCCCGCTCAGTTTTTCAACATCCCTTTTAAAACACGGTTGTCTGAACTGCCCCTGGCAATATAGGATCCACTTAACCAAAAATACACATATGTATTTATATGCAAGTATCTTTACAGCCATGCTTTCAGGATCACCACAGTATGTCGTCGTGTCAGGGACACTACAAGTTCCTCGTGAAACTGTCCTTTTACCCTTTCCAGAGCTGCTGTTACCCAGAGGGTGTTCCATCACGCCTTGGGAATGGCCTGTGCACGCAGTGCCATGCATGGCACCGCCTGCAGAATCCCTTTTTGGGAATGGGCCCATGTTTCTGACATTGAGCACTCTCAGATCAGATAGCATAACACCTTCTCTTCCCTCGTTTGCTAATCTTGACGTCACCTCTGAATTTTATCATCAGTAATTTTATATTTAACTCTCTGGTATAATTCTGAGTAAGTTAGATGTAAATACTTCTTAGAAAGTCTGTTCATTACGAGTTGTTTATCTATTGCAGTATCTGGAGGCAGAGTTCCTGAACAGGGCACATTATTTGAGAGGGGTTGTTGTCACTTCAGCCCAAGACTTGCAGTTGACTCTGACTCTACTTGTTGACTCTTTACCCACTCTTCTTACCAGGGAGTTGCAGCTACTCCCTGCTGCTCTTGGGAGGGCTGGGGTAGGCTTTCAGGGTGCTCGCTGCATTACGAGAAGATGGCCCTTGTCAGACAGATCTTCCAGTTCAACTTTAGGACAACCATATGGAATGCCTCCTGCACACCTCATTTATTACTATTTCATTTTATTGGGAGGGCAGGAGTGTTGCTCTTCCAGAAACGCTAACACGGTATGTTACAGACAATCTGTGCAACAGTTCCCCACTAGCTGATGTTATCCTTAGCAGGCTATTTTGTAAAATAAGTCAACACAAATGCTCGACCAGAGCAGAGAGCTCCAAAGCAAATAGTTCCAGCAGATTTTCACAGGCAGAGCCTCCGCCATTCATTGCTGCACTGGCGTATTATGTTACGAGCACTACATCATGAGAACATGATCTATAAATCTCAGGATTCTCTCTTCCAAATTAGAGGCATGTAGATCAAATTTAACTCTGAATCAAAATTTTAATTAAAGTAACTAAATGAATCTGTATCAAATAAATACTTCCATGTGGTTTTGAAGTCCTAGAGGGAAAAAAAATATTTTGATACCAAGTAACTTGTTGCTTGTTCTGTTGCAGTTCAAACCATTTCATATTGTTCTATTGCATCAGAATCTGAAAATTATTGTGACTGGGAGATAATAATAAACAAAAAGTGGAATGACTGTCCAGACCTTCTGGTCTGTAAGGAGAAGAAAACTGGATATAATTGTAGACTTTTGATTTTTATTTGCTTAATCTCAGCTGCTGATAATAGCATAATGGAAGATAATCGAATTGCTTTGTAAAAAGACTATTCACTTAAAGGGCAACATACTGCACTTAACCATAGTATTGAAGAATATAAAGGGAAAAGAGCCTTAAATTTTGTATCAAAAGCAGAATTTGAAGAAAAACTGTGGTAGGGAACTGCAGTGTTGCCTACTGTCATGACACTTGGTATTTTCTTTAAAGCTTCTGATTACATGGGTTTCTCAGCTTTCATTTTAAAAATAGTGCTTTCTTGTCCTCTGGCTAAGAGGCTGCAGAAAGCCTGAGCTTCTGGACAAAAATATTTAAAGATACCTATGCTAGAAGTAAATAAAAGGCAGCCACCTTTTTATTATTGCTTTAAATGTCATGATTGTAAAGCTGATTCTGACTGCTCAGTGGCTGGCTACCTTTTTTTGTTTTGTTGTTTTTTGCTGCTTTTTTTGTTTTGTTGTTGTTCCTGAACTGTGCAGTCTGCCAGGTCTCCTGCCTAATCACAGTGTGTTTAAGTGAAGAACCACTTTTTTTTTGTATTCTGCATTTGATTAGCACTTGGGTACTCTTACAGTCTCTACATCTTCCATTAATACAAGTAATAAAAGGACTAATACAAGTGACAACAATGACCGTGATGTGGGGTAGTTTCAAAGCAAACAAATTACTTTATTAAAAGCGTGAACACCAGAAGTCTTCAAGGTGAAGAAAAGAGCAGCTAAAGGCCCACTGAGCTGAAAACAATGTTTCCATGGGTACGACTTGCATGGATAAGAGATTTCAAAAATACTTTTTTTTTTTTTAATGAGGAAAGATTATTTTCTCATTTTCTTTGCCTTTTCCTTTTTATGATGAAAGCTTCATCTTTTAGGTGGAGGTAAAATACCATGTGTTTGCCCAGTGAAAGTTTTAGTTTCCCCCAAAGGCTGAATGCTATTTTCCTTTCGTAACATTTTTAGTGACTGTAGCTTATCGAAGAAAAGGCCATTTGGTTAATACAATGTGTCAGAAGTGTTTCTGAGAACAATTTCAATAAAAATACATACAAACTAAAAGGGAAATCAGTAAAAGCTTCGTTTGGGAAACAAACAGCGGCTGGGAGCGTCTCGTACCCACACCTCATCCCCACCTCTGCGTGCCTCAGGGGCCAAGGAGATGGACTGCCCGCAGCGACGGAGAAAGGGGGAATGACTTTAAACTGAAAAGAGCAGCTTTAGATTAGTTCTTAGGAAGGAATTCTTCGTTGTGAGGTTGATGAGACACCGGTACAGGTTGCTCAGATAAGCCATTGATGCCCCATGCCTGGAAGTGTTCAAGGGCAGGTTGAATGTGACTCTAAGCAACCTGGTCTAAGGGAAGGTATCCCCGCCCATGGCAGTGGGATTGGAACGAGATGATTTTTAAGGCATCTTCCAACCCAAGCCATTCTATGATTCTACGGTTCTATGATTCTACGATTCTATGATTCTATGATTCTATGATCCTATGATCCTATGATTCTAACAAAATTCGCCATTCGTTTATACGTGACCTAGATTAAAAACCAATTTTGTTTTGGGCTGCTACAGGAATTTAAATGCCAGCTCCCTCTAGGCCACTCAGTTGCCATCACTACCAATAAACAAAGCATAAAGGAGGTAATGAAGTGTTAGAAGATGAGTCCGCTCACTTTATGCTCCATTAGGAACACATTAAGTGTTTGCCAAATAATTAAAAACCTCCAATATTTTAAACAAAGCTGATTTTCTTCAGGTTTCCTGAAACTGATCTTTCTTCAGCTTTCGTGGAGACTATGCAGGGGAAACAGAAGCTTAAGAGTGGGAATTTTACAAGGCTTTCCATGGAGCTCCTTCTTCATGTGAAGCACTGCACGTAAACTGTAGTATTTCCCCCACCAAGGACAGCATTGTTTCTTTTACCTTTGATGAATCAGTAAGTGAAAATTAATTTCTGAATAAAGCTGTGTCTCCGAATGTGGAATTTTCCATATTTTTCATACCAAAGCTCATTTTTAAGGAAGATAGCTCCCTGAGGATCTAAACCAAACCAGAGCAAGATGGAATTGTTGGGAAGGTGTTTTGGGTCTGGAACAGCTTGCATCAGAGAGAGAACAATGTAGAGTGAAGGAATGGGGAAAGAAAAGCACTGACAGGAAGCTGTGGGGTGTGGAAATACAAGTATCACATCTCACAGTAATGCTGAATGCTGCGAAACCCCTGTCAACCCAGCACTGCCAATCCCTCAGACAACCTCAGAGTCTTCTGGATGGCAGTCTCAGAGCTCCAACTGCCCACATGGACATACGGCTCATGTTAATACAGCATTAACCTTTTCTACATAACTGAAGCAATCCAAAACCACTTCTGTTTTTAAGTTCAGAAGATCATAGAATCATGCAAAGATCATCTGGCAAAAGAATGACCTAGACAAGATGGCCCAGCACCCTGTCTCCCCAAAATTTTAAATTATTCAATATTGGGTAATCCAACACTTCCCTGGGGAGATCATTCCAATGGCTGATTGTTCTCATTGTTAAAAATTTGTCCTCTTGTGTCCAGTCTGAACTTCCCCAGAGGTAACTTGTACCCATTACCCCTCATCTTTACCATGTGACTCCTTGTAAAAAGGCAGTCTCCATCCTTTTTGTACCCACCCTTTAAATATTGGAACATGGTGATAAACTCTCCCATAAGCCTTATATTCTCAAGGCTAAACAAACCCAATTCTCTTGGCCTTTCCTCACATGACAGGCTTCCCAGTCCTTTGATCATCTTCATGGCCTTCTCTGGACCCTCTCCAGCCTGTCCACATCTTTTTTGCATAGTGGGGACCAAAACTGAACCCAGTATTCCAGGTGTGGCCTGGCAAGCACTGAGTAGAGTGGGATGATTTCTTTATCTCTGCTTGTGATGCCCTTGTTGATGCAGCCCAGCATCCCATTGGTTTCTGTGTTACGTCATCACACTGCTCACCCATCCTGAGCTTGTTATCCACCAGGACCCCAAGCCCCTTCCCACAGACCCCAGCTAGACCTCAGCCTGTGCTGCACACCAGGATTATGTTTTCCCAGGTGCAAGACCATCTCTTATGACTTCTAATGTACCACAGCCTCTGAAGTGGTCATTCTGGTTTTAAAAACAGGAGAATATGCACAGTATTACATCAGACATATGCTGCCAGTATATACCAGGCCTGTGCTATTTTGCAGTTTAAGTTGCGTGGCTTATTTGTTAACTTTTTTACTACTGGAAATGAGTTTTAGGAAACCTCTTTATCCATAGGAATATAGATTTGTGATGTACTTGGCTTTCATTCTCCACTTTACCGGTTTCATTCTTCATTGTCCAGAGCTCTGTTATGGCACTGTTTCTCCAGCAAGGGGCATGGAAGATCTTTAGCTGAAGCCTAAAGCTACTTCACTGTGGCTTGCTAGGTTCTTGGCAAAACTATTTCTTCAAGTCCAGAGATGAAATGTTTCTGTGCATGTCTGAGCCACCTAGAAGGACTGAATCCAATGAATGCTCAAGGTGTTCTGCTCTCTGATGCTACCCCCATGCAATAGTTTACCTCAGTTTGGGTCAAAGAACAGCACATTTGGAGTAGGTGTGAAAATAAAGTATTCCTCTTTCAATACTGCTGATGCATTTACAGGCTTCTTCAGTACTTGTGGGGGTACAACACATTCCATTTTGTAAGTGTGTATCTGAAAGCACAATTTCACAGACAGTGGAACTGAAAGGTAGCATCTTTCCTCTCCTGTTCTGAGCAGCCAAGTGTCCCTTGTAGCCTCAAAGCAGCCTCAGTCCTTCTCAAGGTGGTGTCAGTCAATACGGCAAAAGCCCTGAATGTTCCTGCTCTGATCAACATGTCATGGGAGGTTTGTTTCAGTTCTCCCTTGCTTTGTGGCCTTCCAGTGCTCCAGTGACACACATGTGATGGAAAAGTCATTACCAAATCCAAGGATGCAGGCATGCATGTGTTACCTGCTTGCTGGAGGCACCATCAACAACAGAGTGTAGTGTGTATAGCTCAAACCTGGATGCTGGTGAGGGGTGATGGGTGATGAGGGAACTGTGAAAGGGTGAAGCTTCTCTCCGCTGAGCAGTTAGAAGCACCAGGCTGGGTGGCAGAGGAGGGTACAGCCTCAACCCATGTAGTGAGTTGCTGGTGCAGGATTGCTGAGTGAGGGCTGACCCAGAACCTGATGAGTAAAGCAGAGCCAGGCTGTTAAACTTCTGCATTTCCGCTCCCAGCTGTGGTACCCAAAACATGTGTGTAAACATGTAAATGAATTCTGATCCATGCTACCCTGCAAGTCTGTGCAGTGGAAAGCAGAAGGATTGAGCCAATGGCAGAGATGTGTCTGTGGTTGTGACTGGTGTTAGCACTTTACAGTCACCAGAGTAAATCTCACCAGCCCTTTTCCAGTCTGGGGAGAAATTTTCTGTTATGATGCTTTTTCATTTATGCTATTCAAACTTGGATGGAGAAGCTGAACCTGCCCTTTGCAAGACATAACTCCTCTCTGAATTCATACTGCTCTTCCCCACATGGTGAGATAGCTCGAACCAACTGTCTGCTTCTCTGTAGCCCCAAAAAGGGGGACTTGCTGCCCAACTGCTGAGAGAGGAGGGACTGTGCAAACAATACTGCTGGCAACAATAAGAAGCGCTGGGACTGACTGAGCTTCGCTCCCCTTTGGGATCAGACTGATTGTCACAGTTAAGTGGGACACATTTCTCACACTACTGGTGCCTCTGAAATGGAGGGATCTGTATTGTTTACTGAAATTCATGTGCTGGGCACTGGCACTGCCTTAGGTTCAGCAACCACTTGCACTTAATCTTTCTGTCAAAAGCTGACAAAGCTTTTTCCCTGGGCCCATGTTTATCTCTCCCCCTGGAGAAGCCGATGTAACAGGTAGATAAGTCATCCCTCTTACTGAGGACGGAGCAGGGAAACTGCATTCAAAGGGAAAAAAAACTATATTTGGAGCTTGACAAGAGCAAGTAACAAAAGAAACAGTGAGTGTACACGTACATGCAAGAGAGCAATGCATCTTTTGCAGTCACAAACACACACACACACACAGACACACACACACACGGAGGATTTTCTTGCACTATTCCCAGTCCTTAGGAGATATAAGGTTTTCTCTTTTCTGTGCAAGTGTATTAGCATAACTCTACATGCAGCCATTCCATTAGCAAAAGCTAGCTGTGTTATCACGGAAAAATGAGGAGAGGACTATCTTCTTTTTCATGTCTGAGTGCACAACTCTGCCTCTTCTGTGGCATACGCTACCTCAGAAACTTTGAGCAAAAAGAGGAGGTGGTCAGTACAGATGCAACTCAAGCAGTGGAGTAGAGGTAGACAAGGGTTAATCTCACCTGTCTGGAGCTGCAGGCTAGGCAGTGAAACTGAAGGTAATGGGTTTAGCTGTATTTATCTTTGATTTAATCACTTGACCCAGGTCCAGATATTCCAGTTTATGAGGGAATCTGCAAAGTCAGATACCTGTGATAAAGGTGACTGGAAGAAGAAGAGGATCATAGGGAGATATAAAGACCCCTGAGTCACTTGAGAGGCTGACAGTCTCAATAACCAGAGGCAGTCTTAACACTGAAGGAGGGTGAGACACTGGATTTCTGGCAGTTCCCAGAGGTGCTTGTGCACAAGCTGCTCTCCCAGGAGAAACTGTGCACATTGACATGGGCAACTTAGGCTTTGCTCGGTAGTAGAAACCCAAAATCCCAAGTTGCCACCATGCCTGTATCCTTCCAAAGACACGGACTGCTTCTTCTGATGGCTCATATCCTAAAAGGCTTAAAAAAAATCTGATTTCTTCAAATTCACTTCAGTAACATCTTGAAACAGGGAGAGCCTTTTGAAGAGCTGCTCAGGCGGGAAAAAATTCCATCCTTTCAGCTGCTCCCATTTTCCAGGTCTGGCCATTATCTTGCACAAACACATGGTGGATGACCCAGCAAGGGCACCCCCTTGGCATGATGATTCCTGTATATCAAAGCCTGTATATCCACTGGTCATAGCGGTGCTCTGGCAGCCCATCACTGTGTCTGTTCATGCTCTCACCATGCTGTTCACAAATACTGTTTTCCAGAGCAAAGTCTTTTCTCTGTCAATGTAACCAAAATTTATGTGTGTAAATCTTCATCATTTACCAGCCTTCCAGGCAGTGAGAGCTGAGAATTTTGCAGACACTAACTTTAAGTTCCTTTCTGGGTGGTTACTGGAGTATGGGAGAGCAGGAGGTCAGGGATGCACCTCCCTTGAATCCTCTTGAGATAGTGGACATCATGTTGACCATTGCTGGTTGATGAAAAGGCTTTGAGGTCTATCAGTTAGTTGGCTTGCGATGCAAGAAATGATGGGGTATAATTTAGCCACTTCAGTGATGGGCACTGTTCCAGGACAAAAGCACATTTGTGATTCTCCCTCGTCCAAGTGTCTCCAGACACAAAGTACCCTGCTCTGTGCAATAATAACCCAGCCTCACGAGCCTCTGCCTCGCATCCCTCTCCCCAGCAGTGGGCCAGTGGCCATGGGGATGATCTGGAGACAGCTTTCCTCTGCCTCTGCCTCTCTCTCTCCCCCTCCATCTCCCTCTCTTCTCTGTGTCCCATTTATAATTTAAAAGTGTTAATGGAATGATGCCTCCCTTACAGTTTGCAGACAAATCTGAGTTTTCTCAAATTTTATTCAAAATTGACACTAACTATCTAGAGAGGTCTTAATAGAGTTTTAAAAAACCTTTAAAATACTATTTAGGTGTCCTGATTTAAAAATATTTATCTCTAGTAAAGTATATTCAGTAATTTTTGTTGTTAATGTAGAACAGAGTAGAATAATGCATTAATCTCATAGGATACTAACATGGCACCTGCTTCTTTTTCAGAATACAGAGGATAAATATATACTGTATATGGCTGAGGGGTTTTGCACAGTAATATTAGATGTATAATTATCTTCATCTGATAAAAGGTCTAGAACGATTTCAGGATTTCTTTTGTTCTTGGAACAAGCTGCTGGTGCATCCCTTAGGAGATCAGCAATGCTTCCTGGAGGGCTGGGGACAAGTTGTGTAGGATGAAGAACGACTTTACCACTCCCAGTCAGCGTGGTCATTGAGCCTGTGACACTCATTGCACATGCTGCTTCTTTGGCCAGCAGCAGCAGGCAGGCAGTGCTTGTGCTGCTCTCTTTGCCGGTGGAGGAGTGAGTCACAGACAGACAAAGCGATGTGGCCAAAACCACAGAGAAAATCTGCAGCAAGATTTTGTCCCGTTTCGGCTGAGTCCCCCCAGCCTTGGGCTGCATAAACATCCTCCCTCATGTGTGAGCAGATATCCATACCTGTGGGCACCTGCCCCTGCCCATCCTCCAAGGCAGCCAGAAGTGCACAACTACATCACAAGCCTCATGTTCCAGCAATTAAATAAAATTCTCTTTTCACTCCAATGGCAAGAAGATCTGTGCTTTTTCCTCCTGTCAGTACCAAGCCTAGAGAATACAATAAAGCCCTGGGTGGCTGGTTTTGTTGTAAGGCAAAAATGTGGGATGAGTATTATCCTGGGAAGAGATGAGGAGGCCTAAAGAAGGTGTCTGAATTATTCAGCTATCTCTAATGTAGAGCGAGTCATTCTGTTCTGCTTCACAGTCATCTACTGGAAATATTCTGAGATTAAAATGGACACACATTTTGGCCTGTACAGTCCCCTGTAAGGAGAAGCTCGGATACGCTGTGAGAAGGAGCTTGCTAACACATGACACAAACGAGCATTTGTTATGCCCTGGAACGGCTTCTGCCTGCAGGCACATGGAAGACCATGGTCTGCTCCTGTAGGACTCTTGAAAGAAAGCAAAGGCAAACTATGCCAAGGGAGGGCCTAAATTCTCTCTGTAACTCTCCACCCTGGCAACTGAAGATATTTAGGGGCCACAGATGAGGTGGAAAAGTCCAAAACACAGTGTGGAAAACATGGAAAAATGGTCAAATTTTTTAGGATTTAAAGAACTGTAAGGAGGAGCCAGTCTGCAGGGTGATGCCATTTCCTTCTCAGGAATGGAGAGGAAGGTTATCTTTGATCTGATCCACTTTCATGAACAGTAAAGGGATTTAGAAACACTTTCACCCCACTCCTACTGAGTGAAATTCTTGCAGAAGGTAGAAGAAAAGGAAGACATCTATTGCTGACATTGGTCTGGAGACTAATAGAGGGGGATGGGCCTCTAGCAGGGAGCAACTCATAAAAATTCCTGCAGCAGTATCAGCAATGCACTTTACCCCCTCGTGAGCAGTTTTTGGCCTGGAGAGGATCAGAGTCATTTGCTGAGCTGGGCTGAGCTGCATGAGCATCCCTGCTGCAGTCAGGCGGTGGGGCTGGCTTCAGTGGGTCTGCTCAGCAGCGGGGAAATGGTGCCAGAACAAAGCCTCGCTGTCCCAGAGGGAAAGCAGGAGATGCACCGGCACTGTTTCATCCTCTGCAGCTGGAGCACATCACAGAGGCTGGCTAACAATACTCGACAGAGGTTCAGAGCAGAGCATGAGTTAGATCTCGCCTGTGGCTGATATGAGAAGTGGAATTAAAATGTGGTTTCTTGATCTGGAATTCTCACCAGACAATCAATTCTTGTGGGAAATATAATAAGCTCTTTTATGACTCATTATTCCATATATTTTTTGTGATATTCGAAGAGGTCCAAGGGATTTATCCACACAGATAGCACTAAACCTGCTGCATAAAACACAATTGCAATTCCAAGTTGCTTTGAAATTTTCAGGCCTTGTTTCATCCAAAAAATGAAAACCCCTGTTGGGCAGCCCGCAGTGAGTAGGTGCTGTGGGAGGAGCCCTGCCAGCAGTGGTCCTCGCCCCGTCCCGCCTTGCTGTGCTTGGGGGCAACTCATCAAAGTTCCATTTCCAGCTCCCTCCGCTGTGCCGCTGAGTCACGGCCAGCTCTGCGCCCAGCAGCATCTGGCAGCAAGGGCTGGTGCCGAAGGCAGTGCTGGAGAGGTGTGACAGGTGACAGCCCGGCTGCCAGTGCGCCCCGCCTGGTCTGACAGGCAGGGCTGACAGCAGGGAGGATGCTGTGCCCTCAGACCCTGTCTGCGGTAGCGGGTGTGTGCCCACGGTCGGTGCCCTCTCTGCATCTCGGCTGCCTCTGGGAGCTCTGTTTCCTTGTTTTCCTCTCTCCCTTCCAGGCACGAATGTGCCATCTCTTCTTGCTGCTGTCTTAATATTTCTCTGACCACATCTGCGTCGCTGCGTCCTTAGGAGCTTCTTGACTCTACAAGCTGCAGGGTTCATTTAACTAATTTTAACAGAGGCAATTAAGAGGCAGCACCCCACGGGGAGCAACACACACTTTCCTCAAACTGCAGGGGGGATCTGGGCTCCTGCCTAAAACAGCAACTGCCTGTGTGTGCTGTGAGCATTGGGTGGTGACAAAGGAGTGGTGTTTCTGCAGGATCCCGTGGTACTGAACAGATCACACAGGCTAACAGAGACGCCCACAAAGGATTTCTTTCCCAGCTATCCCTTTTACAGGCATACGAGGTGAGCAGAAGAGAGGCCACGTCACAATGCTTGCGTAAGCTATGGCTGAGCACCAGCATAGTATCCATCAGCTTATGGGACAGTAGGGGAGGAGGGGGAACATCCAGCTGAGTTGAATGGGAACCTCCATCTGGAAATGACAGCACTAAAGCAGGGGAATACGGGGAAGACTTAGGGAGGAACATATGGGTGCTGGATGTGTGGTTGTGAGACAGTATCACAGGGATAAAGTGGGAAGCCAGTTTTCAAGTATAACTGAAATAGTGTCAGAAAAAATGAGCTGGAAGAAATAATCTCCCTCTGTCTTTTCTGAGGGAAATGGTCCAGAAGGAACCTCCTAGGGCTGTTTCATTTTCACCCCCTGACAAAAGGAGATTGTATGCCAATGCAGTAAGTTTCCTCTGGGGGAATCTACATGGAAGTTTTTCCATTCCCAGTCAACACATAAAATATAATGGATCTAAATATAATCTATATAATGGACTCTAAACCTCAGGGATCCCAGGGAGACCTGACTGCCCTCCATCAGGAGCTGAACACAGAGGAGGGCCCCAGACAGGCTAGGACTTTGGAAAAAACATGTCCTCCAATGCACACTCACAATCCCATTGGCCTTGGGTACGTGTAGGGACTGGTCCCCAGCGCCCTTATGTCCCTTGCCTTCCGCTGCAGCTCAGAGGGAGTTTGTGAGACACAGTCTCTGCTCTGCCTTGAGTTTCTTTTTTGAAGTCAATCAGTTTTCCCGTAAGATCAGAGGTGAAGGCAGTCATATCTTACCATGTGGTGATTTCAGAAACAGATGTATATGTTTTTAGCATCAGGCAGATAACCAAAATAAATCAAGCCCTGACAACCTTGTGATTATATATTCATCTGAGAGCACTTAAAGCCATCACAAGAAGCTTCTTTGTGTCTAACAACACCTCCCTGCACAAAGCTTTCTCATATCTGTGTGGCCTTGCATCCACTCCAGCATTTCCAGTGTCTGTACAATGTTTCTCTGGGGAAAAGGAAGTGGACCTGTTGGGGGGCTGGCAGATGGGAGCTGGGGCAAGTGTCCTTCTTACAGGTTTCCAGTTGTCCTCCCTTGGCAAGTGCCAGCACCTCTGGGCAATGATACAATTAAACTTGCCTTTGTAATGCTTGTGCGGAAATGATGGTGCTGTGGGGCTGCTTCTCCTCACTGCTGCAGAAGGTCACTGTGAGGGGCTCTCCTCACTGCTGGGATGGCAGAAGGTCACTGTCAGGGGCTCTCCTCGCTGCTGGGGTGGCAGAAGGTCACTGTGAG